>CM040241.1:3854635-3888720 GCA_022545495.1 Chrysanthemum lavandulifolium
TCTTTCTAGGATCGCAAGTTCATCAATCACCCCGTGGTATTTTCTTGAGTCGGTCCAAATATGCCCTTGAATTGTTAAACAAATTTGGAGTGAAAACTCGTGACACTTATGCCACACCAATGACTCATACCAAGAAGCTAGACGATTTACATGGAAATTGGTGGACCCTACCAAATACCGGTATTATTGGGTCTCTCATGTATCTAACAGCTAGCATGCCCGATATTGTCTTTGCCGTTTATCTATGCTCCGTTATCGACGAGACTAATGAAACCCACCTCTAAGGCTAAAAGAATCCTCGATACATCAAGGGAACTATCAACTTGGGGATCCGTATCCAGAAGGATTACGGTTTTGAACTAATCTCTTTTCGATCGATCACGCATGATGTTTAGAATCACGAAAAAGTACTTGAGAGCACTACAATTTATTGGTGATAAATTGGTGTCTTGGTAATCAAAGCGAGGATTGTACATATTTGTCATCAACCGGCAGAATATGTAGCCATGTCGTGTTGTGCTCAAGTCATCCGGATGAGAACACAACTCAAAGACTATGGTTACGTATTTGACAAAATCCCGATGTACTACGACAATCGGTGCCATTGCGATCTCGCAACTCGGTTCAAGACTCAAATCAAAACACATCGATCTTCGCTATCATTTCATCAAGGACCACGTGGAGCAGTGCAGTTGAATTATGCTTAGTGGAGTGCAGAATACCAATTGGCGGATCTACTCACCAAAGCCTTGCCTCCGCTAGGTTTAATGAGTTGGTCCACCGGATTGGTATGCGGTGTTTGACTCAAGAGAACTGGATGAACTCTTAAAAGCAGTCTTAAAACCATCAAACACCAAAATCTCTTTTGTAAATATTTTTCAAAAACAAAATACAAAAATATAAAACCTGATAAAGAACAAAAATATTCTTCTATCTATTTTTCTTTCAACATGGCAAGTACATTTCTTCCGTCAACACTCTAATCTTTCAAAATTCAGTATTTTTCCGATCAAATATTGAGGGGGAGAAAATAAGTACTTAACTGTTTCAAAATAACTGTGTACTTGCATGTTATACTATCCCCGATTGATTCTTTAATAATGGTAGTCACATTTCTGGTTTACTGACACTCCTCGAACTAAAATTTATAAACTTTCATTATTTCTTAAGTCGAGGGGAGTGTCGTCAAAGTTATTTCCAAATATTCTTCGTTTGGTAACCAAAATGGAAGTTAAAAGGCTTTGGATGAAAATGGAAAAGGTGGAGGGACTAAAACTGCCAAAAGCTTAAAGTTATTTTAATAAAACTCCTACACCTAACTTAACCACTTCACATATATTACAAACACCAAACTAATCCTACGCCTATAAATCGTTCAACAAACCAAGTTTTGATCATCAATCATAAGTGATTTTGTGTTTGTAACACGTTTTAAACATTGGTTTGAGTTTCAAATGAATCCAACGGTTAAATTTACGTATATGGTTGATCTTGTGTTCTACGATATGCGTAAGAACACATGATCATGTTTGTGAGTTTTGTTGTTAACATAATAGTGTCAAAGCGTTTCTTTAACATCATTGATACCATTTTCTACTCAAACGCACCCGTAATCACGTATTGATTGAATTTGAAAAACTAGGGTTTATGCGTGGGTTTGGGTATTTTCAAATGTGAATGTTTTTGGTCAAAAGATAGTTGTGTGATGTTGTTATCATGGTGAATTAATGATATCTAGGCTTTAAAACAACCCAGAAACACTAATTGATTGAGAATTAGAGATTAGGGTTTAATGTTCTTGAGATTTGGGTATTTTTGATTCACTGCGAATTAGATGTTAATACTTGGTTATATCACTCACATGACTTCTTAGAACTACCAGAAAAACTTTGGTGCAAATTCCATGGCTAAAAACTTACGCGTAATTCATAAACTTTAGGGTTTTAGTTTACGCATAAGGTTCTTTACGCTTAACTGTTTGATAAGTTTTCATGCCATGATCTGTTATAGAATGAGTGTATGTGTTAAAATTGATGTTATGATGATTTTATTTTAGGTTTGCTACACGTAAAAATCAGAATCAAGGTTGTTAGATAACTACGCATAAGGATCACCTTACGCGTAGCATGTTATGCGAAGAGAAATCTTACACGTAGCGCCACGGCGTAAGGTTCTACAAAGGGACCACGCGTATCCTGTGAAGGATATGCGTGTGATGACCTCTACGCATAAGGTCTACTCTTACGAGTAAGCCTTACGCGTGAGGTTTTATATACGCCACGCGTAAGCTTTACGCATAAGGTCCCCTTTTCCCACGCGTAATATTTCTTACGTGTAAGTAAGGATCCCACGCATAAGCTTGCGTCTACGCGTATACTTCTCCTGTTTACGCATAAGCTACCATTTCTACACCTAAGCCTTGATCAAACCTTCATTATGAATTGTTACGCATGCAAACTTGTAAATAAATAAATCATAATGTCACGAAACCAATAATGTCACTAATAAGCTTAAACGTTTAATATGTTGTGTTAAATAAGTGATAACATAAACTTTAAAACTTAAAGTTAACTAACTCACGAAACTTACCACGACGTCATTGGACTATTGAACATACAAGTGACTTTGGACTCGTAACAATCATTGACATTGCACATTCAATAATTAGACAATAAAACCATCTGTTGACTAACATAATGTCTTTCGATATGTTGGTTCTTTTGGCTAATGTTATTTCAGATCATGACATGGCCGCTCAAATGAATGTGGATGCACCAAATGTTCTCACCATTGCTGATATCTTCCCAACTGGCTATCCAATGAAGATTGGAAAGAACAACCTTCGTGTTGACTTTGAGACCCTCACCGCTCACGAATCTTCTTGCTTGATTGTTGTGGATATTCGAAGAATCATCCTTATCGAACATGCTCTCCCATTCTGCTACTGTTCCTGAGATCTACATCCAACAGTTCTGGACTACAATGCAAAAGATCAAAGGACAGAATGATGTGACTGTGACTCTCAACCACAAGCAAGTCACCATCACACCTGCAGATTTAAGAGCTGTCCTCCTCATTCCTGAAATCGTACCAACTGATTACTCTGCTGCACCAACTGAAGATACCGTTCTGCAATTTTTGATTGATATTGGGTATGACGAAGCTTCAGGAGTTATCACTAAGCATTCCCATGTGGATCTTAAAAACATTCCTCAGCCTTGGAGAACCCTTTATATCATCATCACAAAATCTGTTTCTGGTCGTGACAGTGGCTATGAGCATCCTAAGCTCATGGAACTGCAGATCTTTTGGGCTCTGATCAACATGAAGCACATCAAGTTGAAGCTCGATATGGGATGACATGATGACATTCATCAAAAGCTTGGCTCAAATATTCCTTACATCGGATATACAAAACTGTTGATCCAAAGAGCACTTGGATACAACCCTGATATCCCCAAAAGAATTAATGACCCCGACAATCTTGACGTATTGTCTGAACCCACTCTAATAGTCAGATTTAAGGAGTCAACAACTAAGAAACAAGGTGTTGTGTTGCGGATCTCCTTCTCTCGGATGAACTCAAACGACTTTACTCTTATAAAAGATATTTGGTAGGCTGTGGAAGAGAAGAAAGTTGGTTTTCGATGAAAATCTTCCGTACACCTACCGGAGAACCGAAGAGGAAGTCTTTGGAAGTCTTTGCAAGAAAGAGAGTCAAGGAAGTTCACAAAGAGGAAACACGGACACAAAAGGATAGTTCCCTCTAAGGAAGCTGCTCCTAAGAAGAAAGTTCCCTCTAAGGAAGCTGTTCCTATTCCCATTCTTAAGCCTGAACCGCAAAAACAGCTAGTGGACGAAACCTCTAAAGAAACAGAATCAGAGGAAGAGATCTTCTACTCTGAAACTGCAACCGATATTACTCCATCAGTAGTTAGACCTCCCAGTCCACCAGCAGTCAAAGGAAAAGGGAAAACTCTTGTGATTGAACAAGATAAGGAGAGCTCTGAAGAAGAACCTATTGATGAGCAAAAAGAATATCAAAGAAAGTTGAAGGAACTCAGACATATACATCTTGCCGAGGCATTTGTAAAAGACCAAACTCGTGGCCCAGGAGGTTCAAGTGGTGGTACTCATGCAACATTGATAAGGTTTTAAAAGGTACCTTTTTGAGGGGTCGTTTAAGCCCTTATTTGATCACTTTTGTATCCATTATTGCTTAATATTGTTCCTTTTCACTTTTTAGGTCTCTTGAAGGTAAAATGCTGGAATGGCACTTATTTGGACGAAAAGGCGCGAATATACGAAGAAAATGGCCAAAGTCAGAATCTAGACACTCAAAGCTACTGAAAACACAAGGTGACAGCGTCAGGTGTTAATTGTGACGCCATCGGAGGATTTTGTGACGGCTCAGAAGCCAAAACTCGTATTTTCAATTGACGACGAAAGGTTATAAAAGAGTAGACCGTCGCAACTCAGACGGCCTAGATGCAATCTAGACGGCGTCAGAAGCTGAAGAGGACGGCGTCACAAGCATAAGGTGACGTCGTCGCAAGTCTAACGTGGCCAAGACGAAACCCTAATGACGGCGATCGATCGGCGTCAAAAACATAAGGTGACGCCGTCATAAGTGTAATCTTATATATAGAATCAATTTTCGGTTTTAGAGTGTAGTCTTTTGAGTAAAACCTAAACCAACCAAGGCTGTCTTGTACAAGATTTTAGGGTTCCAAACCCTATCTTACACCAAGATAAGTGTTTACTTCATTAATACAATTATGTCTTTGATTATTTGTGTGTATGCTTGCATGTTCTCCATGTCCGGCTAATTTACTTGTGTGTTTTCTTAGGGAATATGAAACTTAATTATTGAATATTGATTGGTTGTCTCTTATCTTAGTTGATTAATGATCTAGTAATGCGATAGGTCATTTGTTGTGTACTTAATGCTTGATTAAATCTTTGTGAACCTTAGAATATGACTCCTTGAGTAGTTGTAAGCTAAACCATCCAAAGAGTGCCTTAGAGTAGGAGTTTATCATCCCTAGTGGGTTTTGTAGACGAGACCCTTTGGTAAGTTCAAAGAGTTAGGGAGAAACGCATACCCTACAACCTTAGACACACAACGCAACTAGGAATAAGGACGTGACAATTCAACCACCAATAGGAGATAATTAAGAGTAGTAAAACCTAAGTAAACACATCTTTAAACTATCATACGAGCACACATTAATTAGACATAGACTACATACACTTTAGATTAGATAATTAGATAAGTAGAGTAATCGGTAGCAATACCAACCCCCAAATCCAATACCACGAGATTCGTACCTTTCCATTTCCTAAAAATATAAAAGATAAAACTAATCTTCCTCAACCCCAACCTTAGCGTAGTAACTTCTTACTAGCATTCCTATTCCCCAGAGAACGATATCAATACCCGTGGCTTACCCTAATACTACACTACAACGATTAGGTTCATCGCCTGGGGTGTTGAAAAACTTGCTCGATTTAAAAGGAAGTTCCTTTGACCCGAGCGGCGCGTGTGGCGTTATCAAGTTTTGGCGCGGCTGCGGGAATAGAATAGCTAGTTAGTAGTCCACCTCGTTTAGGTTTCTTTGCTTGATTCCTATCAAGTAAACTTTTTCTCATTTTTAGCTTTCTCGTAGTCTTCCCTTCTTCGTGACCTTTGTTCGTAATCCCATCACTTTTCATCATGGAAGGTGATGACCAACCACCACTCATCAACCCACCACCAAATGACCCACCAAGAGCCCGTACTCTTGGTGAATACTCGAGACCAAGCCACTTGGGCTATAGGAACACCATTGAGCTTCCCGACCAAGCCCAAACTACGGCCTGCGATCCGACACCATCCGGTTGGTGCAAAGCGGATGTGCATTCCATGGACTTCGTTCAAGATCCAAATCGACATCTTAGGGATTTCCTTAAAATTGTCGATTCCATCGACCTCGATGCTACTACTCGGGAGACCACGCGCTGCGTCTCTTCCAATTCTCTACGAGACCATGCTAGTAATTAGCTTGAGCGACTTCCGCCGGCTCCATCTCAAGTTGGGATGATCTTACTTCTCGCTTCCTTGCTCAATTTTTCCCCACGGGAGAACCACTAAGCTTAGGAATGACATCTTGATGTTCCAACAACGTCAAGGTGAATCTCTCTGAAGCATGGACCCGATTCAAGGACTTACTTCATAAAGTCCTCATCACGGCATTGACCTTTGGCTCCAAGTCCAAATTTTCTATGATCATGTCAGTCCCTCCTTTCAATGAACCATTGATTATGCCGCCGGAGGAAGGCTAAGTGACCTCACTGATAAAGCATGTTGGGAAGTCATCGAGGACCTGGCTCAATATGAAGAAGAAGGTTGGGAAATTCCAATAGTTCTGGAAAATGGGCCAACCTCTCATGCACAAGCAATAAAGAAAATGGAGGCGCAAGTGAATGCGTTAATGGGAGTAACTACCCACGCTATTGAGCATGTAAACGCGGTCAAGGAATTTTTGCTCCCAAGAAAATCTCGGCAAGATGAATTCGAGGACGTAATGTTGACATTTGTCCACAAGCAAGAAAAGGAAATAAAACACCTCGAAGCTCAAATGCGGAAAACTCACAACGCCTTCTTAGGACTTGCTGACAACTTCATGTTGAACATCCGTGAAGAAATCGCAAAGAACAATATGCCTAAAAAGCTTAAAAAGGTGTACGCGATACCGGAGCACGTTGGAATGATTCCCGAACCTTTTCCCTGGAGTAGGTAAACTCCATCGAAGAACCATATTCTGGCCTTGATTCATGTCTCAACATTCCCCGCATGTCCCCTAGAAACATGTTCATTGGAATGGTGCACGTGCCGCTTCCCAACTTTCCCAATGATAGGAAAAGTTCTTTCGGTTTTAAACCAGGGACAAAGAACCCTTACCTACAATACTTCGGGATTTCTGAGATCACAATTGAAAACAATTTGACATATGCATTGCTTACCATAGTGGAGATTATTGGTGGATTAATCAAATTGATCCTAAAATAAAAACTAAAATCTTTGTCAAAAATAGTAACCAGATTTTTGATCCAGGCGGATTGATATAACCCTTTACTTTTGCAAATTTGGTCGTGACGCCGTCGCATATAAGGTGTGACGCCGTCGCTAAGCCAGATCAGACGAATAAATAGCTCACCATCCCTTTTATTCCTTACCCTACACAATTTTTATCCGCCCCACACCACATACCCACGTTTTCCCCACCTCTAATTCATCATTTTGCCATGTCAATCTCTACAAGGTAAGTAATACACATTGATCTTTGTCTATTCAATTGTCCTAATTCATGCTCAAATTTGTTTTTCCCCCTTTTCTCAATCCGAAAACCCCAACTAATTTGATCTATGCTAAGTACCGCCTATGAATCTTGTTAACTAGGCTAATGATTAGCGAATAATAGTGTTATCATATGGGGTTGACCATGGAAGCCTTGACGGCTAGGGATCAAAACCACCTAGCCATTATGCCATTGTTCTTTGCAACAAGGGTGTTTGGGTCAAGGGTTATGGTTAAAACTTGGATTTTTCCTCGCAATTGTCGGTTTAAAAGTTTGGTTGGTGACGGCGTCGGAGTATTTTTTGACGCCGTCGGACGCCGATATCAATCTTTGTCACGAACGCCACTCATTTGCTCTCCACTTATTTGATTTCTGTTTCGGATGAGCGAGAAGGGTAAAGAGGACTGGGGTCAATCTTCGGCACCCAGAAAACATTATGGACACAATCGTTGGATGGGAGTATTCCTTGAGGAAGGATGTCGGGCCGTTACAATGATTTACTTCATCGAGACCATTGACTCGGGCTGTTTGGGTGGGCATTTCTCGGGAGCATGATTTAGCTAGGCGTTTCGAATAGCTTTAGAAGGACAAGTTCACCGATCCCCAATGGGAAAGGTCGTTTAAGATTAGAGAGCCCGTCTATGGCGAGTTGGTGCGTGAATTTCATACATCTTATCTACCAAATATCAATGCATGTCGGGATAACATTGATTTTCAAGGGATCCGATTTAGGTTAGGAGGGGATTGGAGGGAAATGTCGACACTTGAGTTTGGTTGGAGGTTGGGATTATATACATCTGAGAATGCTGAGAGTGATGTTTTTCGGGCTCAGTTTGCAGCTGGAATTACCCATAAGGGCGAGATGTTGGGTATTGATTACGGAACACGATAGGCGATGGGGATTACACTCATCGAGTACCTCGCTCACAATCCGGATCCAAGGTTAGGCTCATTCATCGTTGCCTCACCTTCTTTATCACGGGACGCCATGCCACAGGTCATCATGTCACCTTGCACGACTTGTTTTATCTTTACTGCATATTGGCCGAGGGTGTGCATTGCAACATCCCATTCTGGTTAGCCGACTACTTGAGGAATGCTAGTGGAATAAGGATGGAGGATAGGGTGTATGGAGGTATGCTTATCACCCGGTTAGCTCGATCTTTAGGTGTTTTGGCAGGGGAGGTACCCACATATCTTAGTGCGGTAGCAGCACCAAGGGTCGTCAAGGCTAAATCCCTGAAAGCTATGGATGTCCTCGTGGATTATGGTAGAGGTTTCGCCTGGTTTCGTGCTCAGCCCGCCATTCAAGGTGGTGACGATGATGATAATGAGGAGTCGCAGATACCAAAGACACAAAGAGGGGTGGTTGAAGTCTACCGGCGCCACCGCCAAATGTCCGATGGGGATTGGCGAGCATACCGGGGAGCATGGATGGGCCGCATGGATACATGGATGGCACAAAGAGACCGAGAGGCTAGTTGGACCTATGACTATACTATCGAGCAGATGCAATATCATCCATGTGTGAACAACTTGATCCACATCTCGGATCGATCCTTTCCTGTATGGAAGAGGATTATCCACCATATGGGTATTTGGGCCATCTTCCCCGGTTATGACTATCGTTATGGACCCCTCCCGATGACTCATGTATTAGTTTATGGATTGTTTATGGTTATGTATGGTTGGTTGTTGAAACAATTTCTATTTGGGCATGTAATAATCTAGGATATCTTAACTTTGTGGTGAACCTTGAACTATTTGATGTGTATGAATATTTGCATGTGGTATGATTTATCTTGCATGAGTGGTTGGATTGTGTATGTTAGTGTCATATATCTTTTATTGATTGTTTATTCTCATGTTTAAATTTGTAAAAATGCTTTATTTTGTTTTTAACCTCGTCTTAATTGCATATAAAGGTATTTTACATAAGGGATAAGTGTAGGGAGGATTACACACGTTTTCAAAAGAAACGTAAACATGAGAATAACAATCAACTAAAAGATATATTTGTGTGTTTGTTCGAGTCAAATGCTTGTATCGAGTCATAATGGATGTTTTGCAGAAATTTTTCCAGATTCTAAAGATATAAATTTTCTAGAAAATCGCAGACCAATTTTGCCGGGATAACTTGACGCGTCGGGATCGCAACTGACGGCGTCGGAAGGAGTAAAACAAGCGATTACTTTTTCTCTGTTTTCGAGCTACTTATAAATTTTTGGAATTTTCCGGTCTTAATTTTCCGAAATTCAGAAACATCCATTCCACAAGCATTATATCATAGTTTAAATCGAGTCTTATATATATTATTACCGCTGATTTTACGTGAAGGTTTCGTTTGTTTTCTTCAGTGTGCGGGTTTAATTTATCAAGAAGAAGTTACATAAGATTGGAAGGAGCTTTTCAAGCATAAATTCTTCTTGGAAAGGATTTAACCACCACTTCACACAGATCTCTGAGCTAATCGGGGAGTACTAGTTTCTTTCGTTTTAATTACCTTCCATTATCATAACTTTGATACTTTGGGGAACATTGGGGACAATGTTCGGTTTAAGTGTAGGGAGGAAAATAAAGCGGAACTTTGAAACTATGCTTATCCTTGATTATTTACTTTGTCCAATTGTATTTGTGTAATAAACCATGAGAAAATGTCGGTTAGGGTAATTTTGGCACCAAATTTAAAATTTTTCATGACATATAGGAGTGGGCCATTAGTCTTAACAAAAGCGTCTCACGGATAGGAAGTTGCATGACTAGCACAAAAACCCTTTACCACCTAAATTCCACAAAAAATGTGAGGATCGCCCTTAGATTAGTAGGAATTAAAGCATTCATCTTCAATGCTTAGAGTGTGAACCGGTAGTATACTAGATTCTAGAACTTGTTTTGTGATGCATTCCAAGATCGCTAGTAAGACTGCACTTGTATAGTTAGGAATAACTAAATGATAAGAGGCATTAGGATAACCCTTGTTTGATACCCGTATACTTCTTCCACATCGGTTGAGTAATTCCCCCACACCCTTTGCGTTGTACTCATCTTTAGTACACGATACCCCTAGTTAACCCCTTAGAGCCTATTATTTTCGTGGTTCTCGTGATGTTTCGGTTTTTCCTGAATATCAATGAAGAGCATTGTTTACACCCCACCCCCAAATATACACCCAAATCTCCTTAGCCTACCTTGTATGCACTCACTTTTAGTGCATTATTGTTATCACCCTTAACCCTTAGTTCAATTATCTAATTGCTTGCATAAGTTGCTAAGTCGAGTCATATCCTTTGTACACAGTTTTGGGACGATTGGGATTCATGGGAAAAGTTAAAGTTTATGAAATGACGGGAAGGGAACGTTAAATTCAAATTCCCTCAGTTTGCGTAATAATGTACCCCAAGTGTTTTGATCTTTTCAATTCGAGTCTAATTAGTGTAGAGTAATAAAAACTCAAGTGTAGGGATGTGCCTATAAATCCCTATCATTTTGATGTTACCGTAGAGGATGGTAGAGTAAAAGTGTATGAAAAAAAATCGAAAAAATAGAAAAGAGAAAAAAAAAAAATAAAGTGAAAAAAAAAAAAAAAAAAAAAAAACATACGGCTACCATCCTACATCTATCCTTTAAATTTATGTTTGTTTATTTCATCAGCTAGAGTTTAGAGTTTCGAGTCTTGGCTTAGCAACGCCATTCTTCGTATGCTTGTAACATAGAGATTTTTGACTTACCACCACTAAATAGCCTATCCCACCAAACCCTTTGTTTCACTACCGTAAGCCTAACGTTACAACCCTTTAAAGACCTCTTTGATAGTCTTTCCTAGGTGCTTACGCCAAAGCGATGGAGGTTTGATCTATTCTCATGCCTATGGTAATCTATATACTAGGACCGGTTAATGAGTGTTTATCTTCAATTTCCAATTTGTTATATTTCATATACACCCGAGAGAGATGTGAGTATCCAAACACCCCATGTGAGGTGCTAGTATGTAATTTCCATGCTTGTTATGACTTTTGCGGGGCTTATATGTGTTGTGGACCGTTTTGAACCATTGCTTCATGACCCCTAACTTATAAATTAATTGGCTAAAAGCACATTTGCTTGAGGACAAGCAAATACCAAGTGTAGGGATATTTGATAAGGTTTTAAAGGTACCTTTTTAGGGTCGTTTAAGCCCTTATTTGATCACTTTTGTATCCATTATTGCTTAATATCGTTCCTTTTCACTTTTTAGGTCTCTTGAAGGCAAAATATTGGAATGGCACTTATTTGGACGAAAAGGCGAATATCTGAAAAAATGGCCAAAGTCGAATCGAGACACTCAAAGCTGCTGAAAACACAAGGTGGCGGGTCGGTGTTGGTGTGGCCCGTCGGAGGATTTTGTGACGGCTCGAAGCCAAAACTCGTATTTTCAAGTGGCGACGTCGGGTTATAAAAGAGTAGACCGTCGCAACTCAGACGGCCTAGATGCAATCCAGACGGCGTCACAAGCATAAGGTGATGCCGTCGCAAGTCTAATGTGGCCAAGACGAAACCCTAATGACGGCGATCCGAAGGCGTCACAAAACATAATGTGACGCCGTCGCAAGTGTAATCTTATATATAGAATCCGAATTTTCCAGTTTTTAGAGTGTAGTCTTTTGGAGTAAAAACCTAAACCGAACCAAGGCTGTCTTGTATAGTATTTTAGGGTTCCAAACCCTATCTTACACCAAGATAAGTGTTTACTTCATTAATACAATTATGTCTTTGATTATTTGTGTGTATGCTTGCATGTTCTCCATGTCTGACTAATTTACTTGTGTGTTTGCTTAGGGAATATGAAATTTAATTATTGAATATTGATTGGTTGTCTCTTATCTTAGTTGATTAATGATCTAGTAATGCGATAGGTCATTCGTTGTGTACTTAATGCTTGATTAAATGTTTGTGAACCTTAGAATATGACTCCTTGAGTAGTTGTAAGCTAAACCATCCAAAGAGTGCCTTAGAGTAGGAGTTTATCATCCCTAGTGGGTTTTGTAGACGAGACCCTTTGGTAAGTTCAAAGAGTTAGGGAGAAACGCATACCCTACAACCTTAGACACACAACGCAACTAGGAATAAGGACGTGACAATTCAACCACCAATAGGAGATAATTAAGGAGTAGTAAAACCTAAGCAAACACATCTTTAAACTATCATACGAGCACAAATTAATTAGACATAGACTACGTACACCTTAGATTAGATAATTAGATAAGTAGAGTAATCGGTAGCAATACCAACCCCCCAAATCCAATACCCCGAGATTTGTACCTTTCCATTTCCTAAAAAATATAAAAGATAAAAATAATCTTCCTCAACCCCAACCTTAGCGTAGTAACTTCTTACTAGCATTCCTATTCCCCAGAGAACGATATCAATACCCGTGGCTTACCCTAATACTACACTACAACGATTAGGTTCACTGTCTAGGGTGTTGAAAAACTTGCTCGACGAAAAGGAAGTTCCTTTGACCCCGAACGACGCGTGTAGCGTTATCAAACACCAGTTCTTGATGCGGTTAATCAACCCGATAAGGGAACCGGTACAACCATCACCCACGAACAACAACAACGGCAGACTGAGGAATCCATCAACTTTGATATTGAGGAACCAGAAACTGATAAGACTGAGAAGACTCCTGCTGATGATCCTAAGACTGATGATAAGGCTAAGTTTGGAAATGAAGAAGAAGAAACCGCCTATGATCAATTTCTTCTAGACAGTCCCGCTCGTTCTAAGGAGGAAACTTCTGAACCACCGAAGGACCCTGAGTCTCCTCATGTCTCTTCATCATCGGATTCATCTTCTCATTCTTCACCACCACCATAAAAAAGATCAACCAAATCAACATCCAAATCAGTGAAGAAGCCAACGGCCTCTTGGATTTCTCAAGCTAAAACTTGAATCGTTAAAGCTGTCAAACAAGTCAAAAAGAAAGACATGCTTTACAAGAAGCTGGATTTTCTCATTGACGGATGACTGGTATCTTCATGATGAGAACGACAAGATGCAAATTGAAAGGGAATACGTCCAGAAGTACATGAAACGTGATCTTCAAGGGGAAATGAACGAGATGATCAAAGGTTACACTCACAAGTACCTTCTTGACATCGTTCTTGGAGTTACAAAGGAGTTATTCACCAAACAACTCTATCCGAATCTACTTCATCTGGCTAAGAAGACTATGAAATCAACACCAATGCATGTGAACATCAATCTAGTTGATCCCATAATCTTCTCAGATGCTGAATTAGTTAACCGGCTGGTAGCTCAAATGTCGAAACGATATGCAACATTTGCCTCCTCGAAGGTAAATTGTTTGAAGCATTGCTGGAATACCAACTAAAATCGGCATGCGAGAGAAGAAGTGAAAGGCCTAAGCGCCCACGCGACGATGAAGATAAGGATCGGGATAAGAATGACGAGCCTAAACGCCCAAAGAAGTCCGGTGAATTATCTTCTATGCAACCTTCACCCCAACGGACTCCAGCTCAACAAAGGTCTCCTCCTCGTTCTTCTTGAAAACCTCGGGATTACGAGTTACTGCCCATACTCGTAAAACCGGTGATTACTTTGAGTATACGGTGGTGACGATGAGGAAGTCCTTGAGCCCCTACAATGCCCACCTCTCCCGACAAAGTTAAGAAACCGAATCTTCATCTAGGCCTAAGAAAAAGAAGAATAAGGCGCCTACGACTGACGTCGTATCATGGCTAAACGAAGATAACACGGAGGAATTTGAATGGTTTTCTACACTTGTTAATTCCACTCCCTACCCCGGTGAAGGTCAAGATCGGTGAGCGGTAATACATTGGAGCATGCTAAGATACCGCAAGAAAATTCCAAGTAAAGAAGATGACGAAATCGAGTTAAAGCGAATCAAGAATGAAGCTTTTCAACCGCTAAAAGATAGCTCGGAAAGTGCCATCGAGGTCGAATATCACCTTGAAAACATTGCTCGAGCCATGTCCAACAACATTGATTGGCTCAACCCGAAGCAAACATCGACTTTAACACAAGAGACAACCTCCATATTACACCGATTGGTCTAAACCTCTACCAACGATCGGTGACGACCAGATCGACCTAAGATTCCATTTCGCTACTTCTTCAACAACGACTTGGAATTTCTTCTACATGGTGGCGATGGTTCTAGGAAATACTCTACATCCCTTACGATTCCGTTCCCGGCAGCAATATACTCAAACTGCATAGCCATCGAAGAAAAGGCTACCCACTTGTTTTCTAACAGTGTGGAACAGTATAACATCGATGCATTATACGGGATTCACCATTGGCCTAAACGCCAAAGAATCTACTACAAGAGCTGCCAGGTTCAAAAGTCTCAATATGCAGTGTATAGTACTAAAGGGATCGTTGCTATTAAGCACGTTGATCTTTCGTCAAAATGGGACTACACTTTCCTAAAGAATATCGTGGTCAAACGTCAAGACGAAAGGATTATGCATTATGTGAAGCGGACTTTGAGAATTTGTCTCTCAATGACATTGAAGACATGTATCTTGCAAAAGTACAGGACGCATGAGACAATTCTCAAGCAAGTACAACGTGAATTCATCAAGTCCTTGCTTATCTTCATCAAGTATAGTTATCAAAGAACGTGTAAGATCTCCAACTAGTCGTTGAGTTGTATCGGACCGTGTCAACTTCACCGGACCTCGCCTAGACCTTCCGACATCAACCGACTTCCACAATACACCTCATCGACAAACCATTCGGCGTCGTTTACGCGGTGAACTTCAACGAAATTGCTTGATGGCGTGTGAGATCTTCGCAAGTTGGGGATCACACTTTGAAGACGGTTAGGGACGGATTGGCTTATAGGTTGAAAGATATACATCAAAACATTGGGTCTCTAAGCGATGGAATTCTCGGGATGAAGAAATGTGAAGAGGATCATCACTATGATTGATGAAAGGTTGTATCGAAGGATCGATTCGAACTTTGGAAAGCTTTGTTGGTGGTCGACCGGATTAACATCACCGGCTATCAACGCCTACATTCGCATTCCCGGCAACATCACTGGACTACCGGTACCCTTTGAATTGCTTCTTTTATTATAACTTTGGATGTGTGATTTATTATGACTATGGCTTGTGCACACATAATGATGTACAACCCGTAATTGTCAAGAAAGGACCACGTAGTGCGCTTGGTGCCACAATCCTTATAAAAGGAGCGAAAGCTTCTTACTTTTGAGTAAACCTATCAAACCTTTAATTTTTCAAAGGTTTTACTCAAAAGAACAAGTACTTCCTTATGATTTTCAAAACCTCAACCGTTTATATCACTTGTTGAAGGGAGTATTTGACTTAAAACTTTGTTCACCAAAATGTTCTTTGTGTCACTCTTCCCAACACTCGAAATGGTCATATTTATTCTCAACTTTTCAAAAATAACATTTTATATGCCATTTTGAGGGGAGAAAATTATGTGATAAGAAATATGTTGTGTAAATGCAAATGAATCTTTGTGTTATAGACTTAATCAATGAATTGACGATACTTAGCGTTAGTAACTCGAAAAGACTTGTCCGGACGGGTAATAATTTCAAGCTAGTTCGCTAGTGATGTAAGCGTGTCTCGCAAAGGACTTGTCCGAGTAGAATGTACCATTAGAAACTCTTGGTAGACATGAACTCGACGGGTTTGACAACCTTTCGAGGTTTGTCTACACCTTCAAGGTAGTTATTAGAGCTAGTTGTCACCTAAAAGTCGACAATGTAACTCTTTAACTATGCAACGTAACCGTGTCTCGCGGGGATTGTCTATCTTGAGTTGATCGATTCAAAAGTGCGCGCTCTTTCCTCACTATGCAGATTTCCATAAAAACTCTTAAGCACATGTGGAGGGGAGTATTTATGCAAAATATTTATCTCTCAACAGTGGTACTAAAATGTTTTTCATTCACAAACACTTTGAGAGATTTTCATGAAAATGGTTTTATGGCAACATAGGTTAGTCATGGAGTTATAAGGTGACTAAGGTTAGGAATAACCGTCCTATGATCCGCCAGAGCCAGAGGGATCTACCCAAGGACACTACCAATAGTTAGAATTAGAAGTCCTTAGGTATGATTGTAAAAAGGAGAAAATGAGTATCGGAGAAAGAAGGAGTTGAAGAATTAAAAAGAAATGCAAAGAAAAGGGTGAAAACAAATAGCCCTCCAAATTATTCAACTTAGGGAAGACACCGGGTTCAATTCATATGCTACTGGTTGTCACTTGATGACGCCGGTATTGAAGATTAAAAGTCGTCATGGACCCACCGACGCATGCACTAAACCTTCTTAGCCACTCAAGTTTCTCTCAGCGAAGCTTGTTTCATTCTCACAGGAACCCTACATAATCTATCGGCTTTCTCTTAGAGATTGCCGATATTGAAGAAGGAGACCTCTCCTAGTCTCCGTTCAGAAAACCAAACGCACTATTGAGTCTAGAGCCACGAGATTCATCAAAAGATCTCTTAGGTACACTTGACATTTCATCACTTGATGTTCAACAATAAGAACATCGGTGGTACATTATCGAGTCCTTCACGGATCTTAGCAATCTGTCGAGAACATTTATGAGAGGTTCACATCGTGATCCTCGGTGATTGAATGGAAACTCCTGCCGTGGTCAACATCAAGCGACCACGGCGGCAGTCACTTGTAAATCCCTATAGATTACGCTTAGTGTGTCTCAAACGGTCTCTGATCGTGAGGTGATGCTTGGTGTACCTCGGCGACTCATCCGAATCAGTAGGTGTACCCGGTACATCGCGTTATCTCACTGTGGGACTCCGGTTCAGAACACCTTTGTAAGAACTAGAGTTGTGTTTTCACACTATGTCTTGTTAACACTCTCGAAGTTTAAACTTGTAAGTGCGGAATCGCTTATTACTAACCGTTTTCATGTTTTCTTCATATGGAAGCTACGGGCGGAATGATCGTGCTGATTCTTCACATGCTCATACCAACATCATCACTAATGGAAGTTCTATCTCAAAGCAACACAAAAGTCGAATGATTCTTCATCAAATCAAAGAATCTACAAAGTTTAAAGACTTAAAGAACTTCATCAAGACTGAAATCCAACGTTAAAGGCGTGTGAGCATGTTGAAGAATGAAGTGGAGACACCGGAGCAATGAAGCGCACCGAGGCGAGACTTGATGCGAACAACAACAACATACTATCACTTCCATCACAAAGAACAATGATCAAAGAACAAAGATTAAGATGACGTCAAAGCGAATTTAAAGAAAACAATTTCTCTACCGTGGAGATTGTTCAAATCAAGACAATTCTTCTCACAAGAAAGAAGAATGTCGAAGACGTCAAAGCTACTATTACATCGATACCTTAACTGTTCATATTCATTCATCACCAACACTTAGGGAGATTGTTGGAATCACTCCTAAACCTTAATCAAGTGTTAGTGATTCATATGTAATAGTTAGCTTAATTATGGCCTTTATGTTTGTTATTAGACTTAAGCTTATGTAGAAGGCCCATGAGCTTAGGCCCATGTCCATTAAGGAAGGGAAGGGAGTAGGAGTGTTGCCCTAGCTCCCCTTCCTATAAATACCTTGTAATAACCCTCACTTGAGGGTTGGTTGTTCAATTTACTTTCTTTCACATACTCTACGCATAACCGGTTTCATATTTATGTGTGTGTGTGTTTGTTTATTGTTCATCCGACCTCTTTCTCTTCTCTATTCTTTCTATTGATGCTTGTGTTGTAAACCTAGTGACCTAACAGATACTAAAAAATGTAAAGCATTGTTCATATGTTATGGCGAACACGGTCGTGCCGTCGTCATCACACCATAAGTGTTATTTTTAATAATTTTTCTCCCTAACCTTTTAAAATATATATAATAAAATTAAGCAGCAAATGTCCGTTATACTTTCTTACAAAATATGAGAAATTTTCATATTCTTCATTTATATATATTAATTATTCTTCATAAAATGTTTAGAATTTTGAGTGTCATTTGATGATGTTGTATGATTTATTTCACTTACAATTACGTAAACGAACATTAGAAGTACGCAATGAAATGCAGCTACAAACGAACCTCGTTAGTAGACAAGTTACTTGTCTACGATATATGGAATATAGTTATTATCAGTCAAATTTTCTTGGTCAAGATGAAAAGGAATGTGTGGATGATAGACCAATATAGTCTTCCCTATCCTATGTCTTCTTTAAAGTCTTGGTCCATAAGATGATAAGGAAGTTGTGGAAGCCATTCATTTCACCAGTTGCATGTCTATCACAAACTGTTAACATGCAAAACTAAGGATAAGCCAATACTTTTACTTATCCCTATGATTTTAAGTAAATTTCCAAAAATGAAGTCACCACAAGCATTAAGTTACTTATCATCTTCCTATCATATTTCAATTCACTTACTTGGTTTTGGTTAATCAAAAACTTGAGTTTTGAATGGGTACGGTAATTAGTGCTCTTTGAGTATAACTTTTCATGTTCTTTTATGGATTTGCATAATGTTGGGTTAAATACGATATTATATTAATATTGTTGTCATATGATCTATATGATTATCACAAATTTGATACAATTTCGTTTAGTATAACAAATTGTTTGTGTCGCGGTTGGTGTTTACAATATAGCACTACATCTCTGTGTTCTTTATATATAAGATTACAAGAGTCATTTGTCGGTGATGTTTGTATCATCACTTATATTTCGTGTAAGGGAGAATTGCTTATATCTCTCCAAAGACACATAATTGGATATATATTCAACTAAAACTTATAATTGCATATATGTTCTTCTAAAGCCTTAAAATTGTCAAACATATTCAAATGATTATTTTACATATATTTAACAGCTAAAACATGTTTGATAATCCTAATTAACGATTATACCCTTATTTTCTTTATAATGATATATGTATCCTTTAACTATTTTCAACAGCACCATCCATCTATACTTGGACTCCTCTATAAATTCATAGATAAAATAGTACTAAGAGTGTCAGTCAACGCAAACCACAGGGACCATCTTTGTAATTTACTCTATTTTTTTTTTAATAAATATTTTCTCCTTAACCTTCTAAAATATATATAATAAAATTAAGCAAATTAAGCAATTTTCACTTATACTTTCTTACAAAATATGAAAATTTTCCATATTCTTCATTTAAATTATCTTAAATCTTTTTTCATAAAGTTTAGTTTTTTAGTGTTATTTGATGGTGTTTTACGATCTATTTCACTTACAATTACGTAAACGAACATTAGAAGTACTCAACGAAGTGCGGCTACGAACGACACTCGTTAATTACTTGTCTACGATATATGCAATATAAGTGTAGCTTCCATATCCCAAGTCTTCCTAAAAGTCTTCTCTGAGTATTCATAGAAAATAGATCAAGCCGATAAGAAGTTTGTGGATGGCATTCTATTCACAATTTACGTGTCGCGAACGTTAAACATTAATATTTGAAAATATCACAATCTCTTAAAAGTCTTGGTAAGATGAGAAGGAATTTGTGGAAGCCATTCATTTCATCAATTGCATGTCACGAACGTTAACATGCAAAACTATGGATAAAAAGCCAACGCATGTTCTTATAATTTTAAGTAAAGAGCAACAAATAGTTACTATCAAAAGCACTTATATACATATCATAGCAAAAAAGTTTAAACTTTTTAAGTGTTGTTGCTCAAGGTTTAACCTGGAAGTTAATCTTATTAGCTTTCTAAGATCAGATAAAGCTAAAATATCAATTTCAATGTTATTTTGAATCTAATCAAGCTCTCAAATAAGTTCTCCTATCCTATAAGTTCGTATTCCTTCAAGTGTCACCAAGATTCATAGAACCAAAGGATTTATGCTAAAATGAGTTATCTTGTAAGTATCTTGTAAGGATTTATGTTTAACTTATTTTTTCCAGTATGTGAAATCGTGAGTCTGTCTTGGTTATCATATTGTTTTCGAGATTTTAGTTTAAAACGGTTGACATGTTTCGTTTATATTGTAATGTTGTTACACATATAGAAATCCAACTCGGTTGGGTGACATATCTTAGTGTCCACAACAGTTCCTGAAAAATTTACAATGAATGTTACTGGTGGCCTGTAGTTTCCTTCCAATGAAAGACAAGTCTGGTTGTACACCCAACTGCATATGTTATAAAAGAGAAAAGACGTGCTTTTGACGTGTTTTATAATAATAAATGTAGAAAGGAGAACTACCTTGCGGATCTTGTCCATGTTATTCAGCAACACCTGTAACATTCAATATGGTTATTAGATTTAACACAGCAAAAAATTAGAATATATCACTAAGATAGGATAGGATATGGAATGAAATGCCACCTATAGAATATTACGCGGTGACGCTTATGGCCAGTTGACTTCATAAACGATATCAAACGTTCCCTACAAACGAGTAAAATAAGAATCCAGTTATCCTAAACTTGATATAAGACCAAATCGAAATTATTTTTAAATAGTTTAACTGATTACCTAATCCAGTTATCAGTTAAGGTAGTTGTGTATAAATCATTGATGATCTCCTGTCTGTGTAGCTGTGCAGATGATACTAGTGCCTTGTACCTGGCCACTTGTGGTCAGTCCATTGAAACAACCAACTATAAAATAAAATAGAAAACAAGCTTCTAAGAACTTAAACAGTACACGGATCTTATAAAATACGTGACAGTGGCAAATGGGTCAAATTCGGTCGGTCTGATACAAGTTTTAACAGTTAGGCTGGCCAAACAAACTTTTTGTGTAACTTATTTTACCTTCAATAGTTAAATATTTAGAAACATTATGGGGGACTTTTTTAGCTGTCTGAACTGGCTTACCCAGTTACCCGTTTGACCCGCTTGGGATAAGATACACCAATATTAATCAACATATTTTGAATAAAACTATATAACAAGCCCGGTTGATCACATAATCCTCTTAATACTGCAATAGAACACTTTGGGAACTTTGAAGTTTCATCACTAAACTATGACCCGTTTGGCTCATTTTGAAAGGGAATGTTTGTGTAAGCAGCGATCTTATGAAAATTCCCTTATATAAGCTGATAAGCCCAAGCTTACAAGCCTATCCAAACACTAAAATAGGCTTATTTAAGTTATAAAATTTACTTGAATAAACTCAGATCAACCAATAAGCTTATTTCAGTCAAATGGTCAAATAACCTTTAAAAATACAAATAAAGTACCCAAAAACAACTGAACCGACAACAGCTATAGAAGGGCTGGAATCCTCTCCAGGCTGAGGATGAGTAACTTCAGCTCCAAAGAACAGATAGTAGAACATATCCAATACCATATAACCTTATTCATCTGGCGAACACGGTTGAGCCGTCGCCATCACACCAGAAGTATTTTTTTTTTAATAACTAAGTAACTGTTATTTATACTTTCTTACAAAATATGAAAATATTCCATACTCTTCATTTAAATATATTAATTCTTCTTCATAAAATGTTTTATGACGTTATACGTTGTATTTCACTTACAATTACTTGTCTACGATATATGCAATATAAGTGTATGTAGACTTCCACATCCCAAGTCTTCTTAAAAGTCTTCTCTTAGTACACGTAGAAAATAGCTACTGTATTTGTCAGTCAAATTGTCTTTGTCAAGCTGAGAAGGAATGTGTGGATGATAGACCATAGGTGATGCTACTTGGGTTGCATGATTGATATGTTACAATGAAATCTTACATAGAAAATAGATAATACCAATCAAAATTTGTTTTGCTCAAGCTGATAAGATATTTGTGGATGTCATTCTCTTCACAATTTAAGTGTGGTGAAAGTTAAACATTAATATTTAAAAATATTATAATCTCTTAAAAGTCTTGGTATTCTCAAGATGATAAGAAATTTGTGGAAGCCATTTATTTCACCATTTGCATGCCAGGAACGTTAACATGCAAAACTAAGGATAAAAAGCCAATACTTGTTCTCACAATTGCAAGTAAATTTCCAAAAATGAAGTCACCACAAGCAATGATTCACTTACAATCTTCCTCTCTTATTTCTTTTCTCTTTGGTCTCGCGATAATATGTCTTACTTCCGCCACCGTATCTGTTTCGTATGGCGGTAATGAGACTGATTATCACGTGTTGTTGTCATTTAAGTCACATGTCACCGACCCATACAGAGTTCTAACCTCGTGGAACCATTCCTTTCATTTCTGTGACTGGAGTGGTATTTCATGTGGAAAGCGGCACAAACGAGTGACTGTTTTACGACTCGATTCGCAAGGCTTAGAAGGCTCGTTGTCTCCTCATGTAGGAAACCTCAGCTTCCTCCGTAAGCTTAATCTCGCGAACAACAGCTTTCAAGGAACCATTCCTCATGAACTTGGTCGTCTATCCAGGTTACGTCGTCTTAATCTTTATGATAACAAATTCAGTGGAGTCATTCCAACAAACTTGTCTGGTTGTTCTAACCTTGAAGTGCTTTTGCTCGCTCAAAATAAGCTAGTTGGAAGCATACCCAAGGAGATGAGTTTACTCTCGAAACTTGCTTCCCTTATAATTGAGGATAATAAGTTAACAGGTGGAATCTCACCTTTCTTGGGGAATATCACATCAATGGAAGAGTTCTCTGCTGTTGGGAACCCGTTGGGTGGGAGAATTCCAGATACCTTGGGTCTTTGGAAAAGCTTGACGATATTTGACGTTGGTGAGTGCAACTTATACGGAAGGATCCCTCATTCCCTTTTCAACCTCTCACTCCTTGTTACTTTTTCTTTATCTACTAATCACCTCACTGGTAGTCTTCCTTCAGAAATTGGTAATCAGCTCCCAAATCTTGAGATCCTTCAGTTAAGGGATAACGAACTGACAGGAGTTCTTCCACCTTCTCTTTCTAATTGTTCTAAATTAAGATATTTTGAAATGAGTCAAAACAATTTTAATGGGAAGTTGACAATTGATTTTTCAGAACTAAGAGATATTAAAATAATTAGATTAAAGAATAACAACTTCCATGGACGCGGAGAAGCTGATGACATGAGGTTTGTTGATTCTTTGAAAAACTGCACCAAATTAGAAGATTTGGGGCTTTATAGTTGCAACCTAATAGGAGTGCTTCCGATATCTTTAGGTAATCTTTCTGATCAACTTAGCTCACTAGATGTAGGAGACAATCAATTATTTGGGAGCCTCCCTTCAAGTATAGGTAGTCTAGTTGGCTTGACCCGTTTAGGTTTAGTATCAAATCGATTCAAAGGAAATATCCCCACTACCATTGGTAAACTTAAAAAGCTACAAGTTCTTGCTCTATATAACAATCTGTTTTCAGGGCCTATCCCTGATGCCATTGGGAACTTATCATTGTTGACTGAACTTGTTTTATTTTCCAACGAATTAGAAGGCCATATTCCATCAAGCCTTGGGAATTGTAAAGAACTTGATGGGTTATACCTTTCAGACAATAGACTTAGTGGAAAAATACCCAAACAAATTCTTCAACTTCCGTCGCTAACTGTTGCTTTAGATCTTTCTCAAAACTGCCTGTCTGGTTCAATTCCATCAGAGATTAAAGATCTCAAGATGTTGAGCGAGCTCGATTTATCTCATAATAATTTCTCAGGCAACATTACTAGTAGCCTTTTCGAGTGCATTAGCCTTACAACGTTAAACCTAAGAGGCAACAGATTTCAAGGCGTAATACCATCTTCATTCAGTTCCTTGGGAGGATTGGGGGTACTCGATATTTCTCAAAATAATTTATCAGGTAGAATTCCACAATTTTTAGGCAAATGGAAATCCTTAGTGTATTTGAACCTATCCTTTAATGATTTTGAGGGTGAAGTACCGGTTGTAGGAGTGTTTGCCAATGGAAGTGCATTTTCAGTTTTGGGGAACAATAAGCTTTGTGGTGGTTTGGTTCCACTTGAGTTACCCAAATGCAAGGAGAGGGGTAGCAAGAAAAAAAGGTTTCCTTTCTTCATATTAGTCATCGTTATTGCAGTCACGTTGCTCGTCGTATTATGTTGTGTGTATCTTTTGTGTAAGAAGAAACGCAAGAGTCAACCATCTCAATCATCAGGGAGTGAACGGTTCATGAAAGTTTCATACCATCAACTTCTCAAGGCTACCGATGGGTTCTCTACAACAAATTTGATTGCAGAGGGTGGGTTTAGTTCTGTTTATAAAGGGATCCTCGGTCCCAATGATGACAAATTTGTTGCAATCAAAGTTCTTCATCTTCAAAATAAAGGAGCTCACAAAAGTTTTATAGCAGAATGTGAAGCATGGCGGAATATTCGGCACCGTAATCTGTTGAAGATAATAACTTCATGTTCAAGTGCTGATTTCCAAGGAAATGATTTTAAAGCTCTAGTTTACGAGTTTATGCCGAATGGAAGTGTACACGATTGGCTTCATTCAAGTGAAAATACATCGAAACTGAACCTTCTTCAAAGAATAAATATTCTTAGAGATGTTGCCAGTGCACTTGATTATCTTCACAATCGCTGCCAAACAACGATTGTTCATGGTGACTTGAATCCAAGTAACATTCTACTTGATGATGATATGGTGGCTCATGTTGGAGACTTTGGTTTAGCTCGACTACTTGGTACAGACTTAAACCAAAACAGCTCAACCGAGGTTAAAGGAACAATTGGTTATGCACCTCCAGGTAATTCCACTTTTATTCCATGATGCTTATATTTATTTACAGGTTAAAGTTTGTAAATTAATTAATTGTTTTTCATTTGTAGAGTATGGTATCGGGAGCGAGATGACAAGTTGTGGGGACGTCTACAGTTTTGGAATATTATTACTAGAGGTGATGACTGGTAAAATGCCGACAGACGGCATGTTTATTGAAGGTCTTAGCCTTCATAAATATGCTTACATGGCATTACCAGATCATGTAATTGATGTTATTGATAATGATGCAATTGTGTTGCAAAGTACGGAAGCGAATGCAAAGAAAGTGGAAGAATGTTTGGCTGCAACTATCAAGATTGGAGTATCATGCTCTGTGGATTCCCCACCCCAACGACTAAATATTGGAATTGTTGTCAATGAGTTGCAGCATATTCTCAATGTGCTTCAAAATATATAAGGTACTTTGTTTTCTCTTTTTGCAGAGTGTGATTTTACATGAGTTAGTCAATAAATCATGACTAAAATGGTATTTTTTTTTCTTGTCTTTTGAACTCTTTCAGGTATGGTGAAGTTGAGAGTAACTGCAACAAGGAGAGTGCATAAGTGTCGTTTAATTTTCTTGTTGCATAAGTGTACAAGACATAACTTAATAAACGTTACGTAACATTACATTTACATTCCTGGTGACGTATCAGATGTATCAAGCATGTTTGTAAGTGTGGTTTAATTTCCATGAATCCAATTTGTGGTATTGAATTCTACTTAAGTTTTACTTGGTGTTCGATTCCTTAATGAGCAGCCTAATGTTATTCGTGTTCTTTGACTTTCAATTTCATAAATTTGGCTTTTTTTTAATATATGAATGAGAAAGCACAAGGCTTCCCCCTCTTCTGGTTTGGTTACACAAAATTAGTATTAGTACTGCAAGTATACTGTATTAAAAATGGGTCAATAATGACCAAAGTGTATTTCTGATACATAAATCAGCTTGAATATTTTGATACTTTTCGTATTCCTTATACAGTTAGTACAAATCTATTTTCATTTGATAAGCGTTTGGATAAGCAATCCCAAACTCAAAACTGCGTATTGCTGTTTAGTCTAAGCAAACCCAAACAGCCCTTTAGCAGTTAATGTGCAGCTTTAAGGTCATCATTGTTGTCTTAACCATATTTCTAGAAATACAACCGTTTAGCTTTTGGATGTTGTCTCTCCTATTTGAAACGATACTAAACGGAGAATTTAGCTTTTACGTCTGATTATGCTGTATACTTACAGTAGCTATTATGTTACCAAACGCTTTGAAAAAACGAACAGCTACTGCTAATAACTGTTTATAATTGGTACTACAACTACCGCTAGTTTTGCAAACAAATGAACAATAGCCTTTGAGTTTATTAGTAGTTTTGAAAAAGTAGGCTTAAGACATGCTTCTTGGATAACACGTAAAAAGGGCTTAAGCAGTAGAAAGGAAAGGATGTTACGAGGCATTTACTCAAGCTGAATTACATAATACAAGATGTTGTGTATATCTTATTTTGGGTAAAGGGTTTCCCCGGTAAATGTATTACTCCAAAAAACATTTAAGTACAACGGATGTGGGTGACTCCCACATCTCATCCCGTGACTGAAACATATAGTTACATTCGGTGCATAATTATAATAGAAATGTTTGTTTTCGACTTCTAATGTTATTTTCTTACTTGGATGTATTAGGATGATCGTGACCCATCATCTCGTCATAGATTAGAAAAGAGAAACAGGATGACGCATGGTATGTAGCGTTTGAGTATTCTGAAAGTTTTTGTCATCAAGTTTTACAAATAATTAATATGCGATATTTACTTTTTTAATAAAATGACCCAAACTGACCCGTTTTAAGCTATTTTTAATTTTTTATATCTTTTTTCATAGCCCTAACCGGCATGTAGGATCTGAATTTTAAGCTATGAAAGACCAGAACCGACATGTTGAACCTGTTTTTTAAGCTATGTATATATCTTTTTAACATAACCTGAACTGGACCATTTTATACGGGTCAATTTAGTCATATTGCAGCTCTGTGAAATAAAGAAAAAAAATTTTAAATTTATTTGGTACTCTCCACTAATAAGGCTATGCACAGTCGAACGGAAAACTTCGGTCGGTCAAGTAAGGTGACCGACTTTGAAGTCGGTCATGCCCACTGTGGCACTAGGGTCAACATCGGTCGAGTTCAACAAAAAATAAGTATCGGTCTAAAATCTGACCGACTTTAATACACACTCCAATTTTCAAAATCCAACTTTTTGCTAAAAAAAACCCTCGGTCATCGACTGTAGCAACTTGGTCGTGTCTGGTCGCCGGAGAGAGAAAGCTGATGTGTCAGGCGATGACCCAGGTCACGAGTGTGGGTAGCCTAAGTGGTCAGTATGTTAATTATTACAAAAGCTCAGTATATATGAAAATCATTAAAATTATTTGATTTGGGAGGTTCTATGTACCGGGCACCGTTTTCTTCTCCAAGTTTCTTTTTTATTTACTTCTCATAAGTAAAATGGGTCGAAATAGCCATCTGTACTAGTTGGTGTACTGACTGCTTTCGGAACCTGTTAACACTAGCTAACAGATGATTGTGTTAACAAAACAACCAAAATGAGGTATCTAACTTCAAAAGTTCCACCTAATGCATATTCCCGGAAGCCCAAATGAGGCATCTAACTTCAAAGCATCTAACTGTAAAGAAATTTATCCAACATTCCTAATTTCAATCAAACATATATTTTGTACCTTTGTGAATGGGCGTCTATGCACTTACCAGTTATATTACAGTTATTAGCGTGAAACACCAACATACATTTTCATTTGTCCCATTTTCGTAACCGTTTTTTGTACTTCTATGTCAAACAAATCTTATTAAAACCAAGACAAGGATTTTCAAGAAGACGATACAGAGTAATTATTAAGAAAATATCAATATTCGAGGTTACAAAGTAACCAAATATCATCAATATAACAGGTTGCACAAGTCATCACTTTAGCGACAAAACAGGTTAAAGAACAGAAACACCTTAATGCAAAGCGCAATCAAGAAATAAAAGCATTAGTCATGACCTAGAGAAAATGGGCTTTTTTTTCCTTTTAGATTTCAAGTCGGTGTAAATTATAGATTTTAAGTCACATGTGTTGAAGGCGTCATACCAAGTTAACGAAAAAAGTCATATATACCATGATAAATAGGAACATTTAGAATCAACACAGTTGTAACTTTACAACATGAAAAATAGGAACATCCATTTCATAATTTATACCTGCAATCTAAATTTACATGAAAACAGAATTGGATACAAGCTGTCTCACTTATCAGATACTAATCAGTTGCAACAAGCTTCATACATAACATCAATATTTATCTAAGTCGTTTTCAATGTCAACCTCCCCATTTTCGACGCTGCTCCAGCAACCCAATCTGAATCTCAACAGCTTCACCTTCTATAACCTCAGTTTATTCTTAATACTAACACCAATAGCTTTCCTAAAAGCTTGCATAAGTGCTTCAGTCATATACATCTCTAACGAAAACAATTTGCTACCTATTGAACCACACGTGGTTCACATTAACTCCAGATACCATTTTTCTTGAAGACAAGTACAACCATTTTTGCCCTAATGTTTTCAGAACCAGGCGTTTTGTTTGGGTTTTCGAGGATCTAATTGATTGTAATCTCTAATTACATCAATTAGATCCTCTAGAATTCAAAGAAAACGCCCTGATTCGAAAACACTAGGGCAAAAACAATTTTAATTATCTTCCAGAAAAATGGTTTGTGAGAAGAGCAGTATTCGTCTTCCCGATAGATGTGATTAAATCTCGTTAAAGGTATAACAGTAAGAATGAGTTAGTCAAACTTTTGGAGGTGATTTATAGTGAAGAATAAAATAATCAACGGTTGAGATTTAATGTGATGAATTTGATCTTAACGGTTGTGGGTTGTTTGTCACATGGATCGGTGACGTGGACATTAAGGGTGGGTTGTTTTTGTTGGCAGTCACACGGATCCATAACATGGATAATGGATTGGGTGGTTTTTGTATTTCTTTGTTTTTTCTCTTTGGTTTAATTAAAGTCTAATAAACGAAAATAAAAAAATTCGTAATATTTTTTTTTTTCTTTTTCGCTTTTTAGTTAAAAAAAATAACAATATTCAATCCCACCGGAATGAGGTATAAGAGTGATGAGATGTAAAAAGTCACATTTCTACCCAAAGGTAAAAGGACTACTTTCAGAAAAACCTTTGGCAAAGTAAGTGTGTACAAGCAAATAAGCTTTTATGTAAGGTGCGGTATTTAGTTAACACTAACCTTATACTCATACAAAACAATGGTGTATATTGGCAAATACTATACTTGCGAAATCATGATTCTGGTTCGACCGTTTATATAAAACGTGTGTTTTTTAAAATTATTAGTGTGTGTTTTTAAAAAGTTGTCAATTTAGAATTTGTCAAGTTTAAAATGTATTAAGAGATACTTTTAGATATTTTAGGCAAAATATCTTAATTCAAGATTTATGATTTTAAGAATATGCATTCACTCTTTATAATAAGGGAGATGATTTGCACAATACGCTAAATGATTGAGACACTCTAAATTATTATGTTTGGATATTTATACCTCACATGGGTGAAAATGTAAGAGTAATCATGATGGTATAAATGTCCAAACACAATAATTTATAGTGTTTTAATCATTTTGTGAAGTGTGCAAATCACCTACCTTATAATAAGTATATACTTATTTGTTAGAATTTGTTTTTAGACGGAAATGTGAATAGTTACATGTTAGTGATAAAAGAAATAACAAATTTTTTGAAAACAATTTTAATATCGTTAGAGTGGCAGGTACGGTGGCGTTGTAGCCTCGTGCCATCCGACTAGCCGAAAACCAGCTATGGCGCACGGTTACCAGGTTGGCGCCATCGCTTCTTGCGCCATGGTGGCCAGCCCACGCCATATGATTTTTTTTTTTAATACGAGCATTGCCTATTGGCTCTTTTGCCAAAATACCCCCATTTTTCAAATTTTTACCTTTTAAAAATCTTATAAATACCTCACCATTTTACCATTTTTCACACACTCTTCCAATTTAATTTATACTTCAATGATACTCAACTTTTTCAATTATAGATCAAAACAATCTCAAAAACACCTACACCTACGACCATTATGACGTTTATTTTTCAAGACGTCCGGGAGCGATATCTTCGGGGTTATAAGACATCTGGGATCGGGATCGGGTCCGAAGAGTACGAGGACATACATACCACGTGAACAAGAAGCGGCGGAACAATGTTTAATCGATGACTATTTTGGCGACGATGAGACTCCTCCTAAATATCTTGAAGAGAACTTTAGGCGAATATATCGTATGAGCTCTAGATCTTTTAATAAAATACTCAACGATATTTTAAGTTATGATGTTCAGCCTCTTCCCGAGTACTTTTTTCTAGACAACGTTACTATGCTGTTAGTCGTTTAAGTATTGGTCCTATTTTAAAGTGCACATCCGCTATACGTCAACTGGCGTACGGCACTGCATCTGATGCGTTTGATGAGTACTTGCATATTAGTGAACGTTGTTCACGACAATGTTTAGAGAACTTTAATAAATGCATACATATTTTATACGTTGAAAAGTATTTAAGAAAGCCCACTTCAGCGGATGTTGTAAAAATATAAGCATTGCAGGAAGAAAAGCATAGACTCTCGGGAATGCTCGGGAGTATTGATTGTATGCATTGGGATTGGATAAATTACCCAAAGGCCTTACAAGCTCAATTCAAAAGACGTGATCATAAATACCCAACTCTTATGTTAGAAGCGGTTGTGAAAAAAAAAATATGGATTTGGCATGCATATTTTAGGTTCCGGGGGCAAATAATGATATATGGTTCCCTATTATTTGATGATGAACTTGCCGGTAGAGCTTCAGAATGTCCATTTGTAGTAAACGGACATATACACAAGAAAGGTTACTATTTAGCAGACGACATTTATCCAGCATAGTTAGTGTTTGTCAAAATATTTTCTGTTGCAAGGAATGAAAAAACATGGAAATTTAGAAGGGTTCAAAAAAGTTATAGAAAAGATATTGAACGAGCTTTTAGAGTCCTACAAGGTCGTTGGGGAATTATACGACAACCCGCATGTGCTTACGAAATCAACGCGTTGAAAAGAATCATGTATTGTCGTATAATGTTACATAACATGATATTGGAAGACAAAGGAGTCGAAGTGAATTTAAGAGATTTGTTCGTTGATCCAAGGTCGAACATTCCAGAGACTTGGACCGAAAGATGTGATTTACATGTTAGAAAAAACAAAGAACTTCGAAATAGAAAAGTGCACGACGATCTTTGATAGGACCTTATGGAGCATGAATGGAACGTTAATTACTAATTTGTAATTTTTATTTCTTATTTACGTATTATGTTTTTTTATGTAACTTTTTTTATTAATGTAATGTGTTTTTTCAATTCAATGAAGTTTATTTTAGTTAATATTGTGTATGTTTTATTTTATTTAAATGAAAAAAAAACTGACTTATGGCACCACATTTTATGGTGCCAAGGGTAATCTTGAGAATGTGGTGACATAGGATTTCTGGTGCCATAGAGAGTTTTGCTGACGTGACAACACTTTTTGGCTACGGCACCACCTCTATGACACGAGGGTAACAACCGCTCTTATGATTATAGTACTTAGAGGTAAGTGATGGGTCCTAAAAGTGAGGTTTTGACTTAAGTTACTGGGGAGAATGTTTTGGGTGTGTGAATAAGAGGTAAGTGAAAAGAGAAAAAGTTGTGGTGCCGCTGAAGTGACGTTTTGACTTAAGTTACTACACCTTATGCTTTTATGCTTTCATTAACTTTAAGCCGACCTTATGAAAAAATTTAATGGTAAAGATATGGATATACATCTTTTTCACCTTTCCAATTATACGCTAGAAATACGATTTTGTAATTATCAATTCTAAGGTAGCATGTAAATGCATTCTTGTCCAACTAAGAGGGTAGAACATAAGGTTAATTTTTGTTCGTCGAAAAAATAAGAAAACTCACCACCTCTTTGTTAGATATGTCAATAGACATATGCCCGCACGTAGAAAAACCATTGTTGACAAATGAACGAGAAACCAAAATGACATATTTCAACGTTTAGGACCACAATTACATCCAACAAACATTCACTATATATACATTGGCATCTTTGATTCCTTGAATTGTAGGCATCTTTGATTCCTTGAATTGTTGACAAACGAACGAGCAACCAAAATGACATATTTCATCGTTTAGGACCACAATTACATCCAACAAACATTCACTATATATACATTGGCATCTTTGATTCCTTGAATTGTAGGCTCCTTAATGTGGATTTAAAAGTATAGTCGAAGTACTACGACTAATCCACATTTACCTTTTTTTGTATTTATGGATATTGTGTCACATTCTCACGGTGACCATAAGATACGGCCTCTTTGAGTTTCTAGTGAAACTACAAGTCAATTTTGCGTCCCTTATCGCTCATACACACTTACAGCTTTAAAGCATTTTATAGAGGGTGTTTGTTTTGGCTTATATAGTCGGCTTATGATTTATTTGGTTTTGGGCTTATGTTTCATAAGCTCACTTTTTGTGGCTCATTTTGAAATTTTCGGCTTATATAGGTTAATTAAATGAGTGATGAATTATAATAATGTTAATGAGATCTTGGATTTAAAATTAATCAAAAGTTTATAGATCTATCATAAGTTCATAAAGTGGTCCTAATCCAACCTTAAAACACACGAACATAAACAATTGAAAGTTATCAAATTGTCTAAAATACATTATTAATGTTATTTTATTGGAGCTAATGTGAATAACAGCCGACAAAGTATCGCTACACATATCCCACTTGTGAATAATTATGATTTAAATATTCAATCACTCCATCTTAAGTCAATATAATAATGCTTTATTCGGATTTGGATATGTAATTAAATATTTATTGTCTATCATAACTACTTAGGGTGTGTTTCGATAGAGGGTTTTGGAAATAAGGAATGCGAATGGGATTGATCGAGGGTGTTTGGTTAATTGATATGGGTTTTAAATATTGGAATGATACCTCAAAATATGGGTATTCTCATATCCACCTTAAATGGTGGGTTTAGAATTTGAGTCCCAATCTATCAACCTTTTTACAATTAAAAACCTAAATCAAACAATAATATTAGATATGATATCCAAGCTCATACCTATTCCCATTGTATCTTATAGTCAAACTTATACCAAAACTTATTCCTAATACTAAAACAAACGACACCTTATTATTGTATAATTAAATGTAAGTTATCAGTTAGTTCTTGTAAGAGATATAGGTAAATGGTGAAAAGTGATTACGGTTACATTAAGTATGAGGATGTTTCATTATAACTATTATAAAAAGATGTCTCACTTTAATAATTATGAGAAAAATAGTTGATCTATATCTATTGTGGGTTTAGAGTCCATTAAATTCAAGGTTACAAATAGTAAGCCCAAACATATTTGTGGGCATCGAAACCATTAAATCATGATTGATTAATAACAAGATGGTTTCCCTTCCGCGTGTTGCGGCAGAGCTTTTCGGTTTTGGTGCGCGCATTTTTTGAATGATAGAATCTTATTTATTTATTTTTTCGCACTTATTATTTTGTTGTGCTATGAGGAATTTCTCTTTATTTTTTCATTTTATCGTGCTGATACTTTTGCTAAGGTTGAATGTTTTATTTTTATTTTTATTTACCTACATTTTTTTTCTAATGTATTTTTTTTTTTGTGGTTGAGGAATTTTATTTTTATAAATCGGTAGTGCAATTGTTTTTTGGTTGAGGAATAATTCTTCGTAGTAGTCTGTATAAGTTATAATAATATGTATTGGAAAGTACTTTTTAAATTATTTCAAGATTTAATTTGTTTGAAATGTTTCGGCGTATTTTTAGATGTAAACTTTTTTTTTTTTTAAGAAATATATTGTTTATATATAATTCAAACTTTTCTAGAATCGTACGTCTTTAG